>OU342438.1:0-7500 GCA_910589575.2 Carcina quercana | reverse complement strand
TAGGTTAGGTTAGGTTAGGTTAGGTTAGGTTAGGTTAGGTTAGGTTAGGTTAGGTTAGGTTAGGTTAGGTTAGGTTAGGTTAGGTTAGGTTAGGTTAGGTTAGGTTAGGTTAGGATAGGTTAGGTTAGGTTAGGTTAGGTTAGGTTAGGTTAGGTTAGGTTAGGTTAGGTTAGGTTAGGTTAGGTTAGGTTAGGTTAGGTTAGGTTAGGTTAGGTTAGGTTAGGTTAGGTTAGGTTAGGTTAGGTTAGGTTAGGTTAGGTTAGGTTAGGTTAGGTTAGGTTAGGTTAGGTTAGGTTAGGTTAGGTTAGGTTAGGTTAGGTTAGGTTAGGTTAGGTTAGGTTAGGTTAGGTTAGGTTAGGTTAGGTTAGGTTAGGTTAGGTTAGGTTAGGTTAGGTTAGGTTAGGTTAGGTTAGGTTAGGTTAGGTTAGGTTAGGTTAGGTTAGGTTAGGTTAGGTTAGGTTAGGTTAGGTTAGGTTAGGTTAGGTTAGGTTAGGTTAGGTTAGGTTAGGTTAGGTTAGGTTAGGTTAGGTTAGGTTAGGTTAGGTTAGGTTAGGTTAGGTTAGGTTAGGTTAGGTTAGGTTAGGTTAGGTTAGGTTAGGTTAGGTTAGGTTAGGTTAGGTTAGGTTAGGTTAGGTTAGGTTAGGTTAGGTTAGGTTAGGTTAGGTTAGGTTAGGTTAGGTTAGGTTAGGTTAGGTTAGGTTAGGTTAGGTTAGGTTAGGTTAGGTTAGGTTAGGTTAGGTTAGGTTAGGTTAGGTTAGGTTAGGTTAGGTTAGGTTAGGTTAGGTTAGGTTAGGTTAGGTTAGGTTAGGTTAGGTTAGGTTAGGTTAGGTTAGGTTAGGTTAGGTTAGGTTAGGTTAGGTTAGGTTAGGTTAGGTTAGGTTAGGTTAGGTTAGGTTAGGTTAGGTTAGGTTAGGTTAGGTTAGGTTAGGTTAGGTTAGGTTAGGTTAGGTTAGGTTAGGTTAGGTTAGGTTAGGTTAGGTTAGGTTAGGTTAGGTTAGGTTAGGTTAGGTTAGGTTAGGTTAGGTTAGGTTAGGTTAGGTTAGGTTAGGTTAGGTTAGGTTAGGTTAGGTTAGGTTAGGTTAGGTTAGGTTAGGTTAGGTTAGGTTAGGTTAGGTTAGGTTAGGTTAGGTTAGGTTAGGTTAGGTTAGGTTAGGTTAGGTTAGGTTAGGTTAGGTTAGGTTAGGTTAGGTTAGGTTAGGTTAGGTTAGGTTAGGTTAGGTTAGGTTAGGTTAGGTTAGGTTAGGTTAGGTTAGGTTAGGTTAGGTTAGGTTAGGTTAGGTTAGGTTAGGTTAGGTTAGGTTAGGTTAGGTTAGGTTAGGTTAGGTTAGGTTAGGTTAGGTTAGGTTAGGTTAGGTTAGGTTAGGTTAGGTTAGGTTAGGTTAGGTTAGGTTAGGTTAGGTTAGGTTAGGTTAGGTTAGGTTAGGTTAGGTTAGGTTAGGTTAGGTTAGGTTAGGTTAGGTTAGGTTAGGTTAGGTTAGGTTAGGTTAGGTTAGGTTAGGTTAGGTTAGGTTAGGTTAGGTTAGGTTAGGTTAGGTTAGGTTAGGTTAGGTTAGGTTAGGTTAGGTTAGGTTAGGTTAGGTTAGGTTAGGTTAGGTTAGGTTAGGTTAGGTTAGGTTAGGTTAGGTTAGGTTAGGTTAGGTTAGGTTAGGTTAGGTTAGGTTAGGTTAGGTTAGGTTAGGTTAGGTTAGGTTAGGTTAGGTTAGGATAGGTTAGGTTAGGTTAGGTTAGGTTAGGTTAGGTTAGGTTAGGTTAGGTTAGGTTAGGTTAGGTTAGGTTAGGTTAGGTTAGGTTAGGTTAGGTTAGGTTAGGTTAGGTTAGGTTAGGTTAGGTTAGGTTAGGTTAGGTTAGGTTAGGTTAGGTTAGGTTAGGTTAGGTTAGGTTAGGTTAGGTTAGGTTAGGTTAGGTTAGGTTAGGTTAGGTTAGGTTAGGTTAGGTTAGGTTAGGTTAGGTTAGGTTAGGTTAGGTTAGGTTAGGTTAGGTTAGGTTAGGTTAGGTTAGGTTAGGTTAGGTTAGGTTAGGTTAGGTTAGGTTAGGTTAGGTTAGGTTAGGTTAGGTTAGGTTAGGTTAGGTTAGGTTAGGTTAGGTTAGGTTAGGTTAGGTTAGGTTAGGTTAGGTTAGGTTAGGTTAGGTTAGGTTAGGTTAGGTTAGGTTAGGTTAGGTTAGGTTAGGTTAGGTTAGGTTAGGTTAGGTTAGGATAGGTTAGGTTAGGTTAGGTTAGGTTAGGTTAGGTTAGGTTAGGTTAGGTTAGGTTAGGTTAGGTTAGGTTAGGTTAGGTTAGGTTAGGTTAGGTTAGGTTAGGTTAGGTTAGGTTAGGTTAGGTTAGGTTAGGTTAGGTTAGGTTAGGTTAGGTTAGGTTAGGTTAGGTTAGGTTAGGTTAGGTTAGGTTAGGTTAGGTTAGGTTAGGTTAGGTTAGGTTAGGTTAGGTTAGGTTAGGTTAGGTTAGGTTAGGTTAGGTTAGGTTAGGTTAGGTTAGGTTAGGTTAGGTTAGGTTAGGTTAGGTTAGGTTAGGTTAGGTTAGGTTAGGTTAGGTTAGGTTAGGTTAGGTTAGGTTAGGTTAGGTTAGGTTAGGTTAGGTTAGGTTAGGTTAGGTTAGGTTAGGTTAGGTTAGGTTAGGTTAGGTTAGGTTAGGTTAGGTTAGGTTAGGTTAGGTTAGGTTAGGTTAGGTTAGGTTAGGTTAGGTTAGGTTAGGTTAGGTTAGGTTAGGTTAGGTTAGGTTAGGTTAGGATAGGTTAGGTTAGGTTAGGTTAGGTTAGGTTAGGTTAGGTTAGGTTAGGTTAGGTTAGGTTAGGTTAGGTTAGGTTAGGTTAGGTTAGGTTAGGTTAGGTTAGGTTAGGTTAGGTTAGGTTAGGTTAGGTTAGGTTAGGTTAGGTTAGGTTAGGTTAGGTTAGGTTAGGTTAGGTTAGGTTAGGTTAGGTTAGGTTAGGTTAGGTTAGGTTAGGTTAGGTTAGGTTAGGTTAGGTTAGGTTAGGTTAGGTTAGGTTAGGTTAGGTTAGGTTAGGTTAGGTTAGGTTAGGTTAGGTTAGGTTAGGTTAGGTTAGGTTAGGTTAGGTTAGGTTAGGTTAGGTTAGGTTAGGTTAGGTTAGGTTAGGTTAGGTTAGGTTAGGTTAGGTTAGGTTAGGTTAGGTTAGGTTAGGTTAGGTTAGGTTAGGTTAGGTTAGGTTAGGTTAGGTTAGGTTAGGTTAGGTTAGGTTAGGTTAGGTTAGGTTAGGTTAGGTTAGGTTAGGTTAGGTTAGGTTAGGTTAGGTTAGGTTAGGTTAGGTTAGGTTAGGTTAGGTTAGGTTAGGTTAGGTTAGGTTAGGTTAGGTTAGGTTAGGTTAGGTTAGGTTAGGTTAGGTTAGGTTAGGTTAGGTTAGGTTAGGTTAGGTTAGGTTAGGTTAGGTTAGGTTAGGTTAGGTTAGGTTAGGTTAGGTTAGGTTAGGTTAGGTTAGGTTAGGTTAGGTTAGGTTAGGTTAGGTTAGGTTAGGTTAGGTTAGGTTAGGTTAGGTTAGGTTAGGTTAGGTTAGGTTAGGTTAGGTTAGGTTAGGTTAGGTTAGGTTAGGCTAGGTTAGGTTAGGTTAGGTTAGGTTAGGTTAGGTTAGGTTAGGTTAGGTTAGGTTAGGTTAGGTTAGGTTAGGTTAGGTTAGGTTAGGTTAGGTTAGGTTAGGTTAGGTTAGGTTAGGTTAGGTTAGGTTAGGTTAGGTTAGGTTAGGTTAGGTTAGGTTAGGTTAGGTTAGGTTAGGTTAGGTTAGGTTAGGTTAGGTTAGGTTAGGTTAGGTTAGGTTAGGTTAGGTTAGGTTAGGTTAGGTTAGGTTAGGTTAGGTTAGGTTAGGTTAGGTTAGGTTAGGTTAGGTTAGGTTAGGTTAGGTTAGGTTAGGTTAGGTTAGGTTAGGTTAGGTTAGGTTAGGTTAGGTTAGGTTAGGTTAGGTTAGGTTAGGTTAGGTTAGGTTAGGTTAGGTTAGGTTAGGTTAGGTTAGGTTAGGTTAGGTTAGGTTAGGTTAGGTTAGGTTAGGTTAGGTTAGGTTAGGTTAGGTTAGGTTAGGTTAGGTTAGGTTAGGTTAGGTTAGGTTAGGTTAGGTTAGGTTAGGTTAGGTTAGGTTAGGTTAGGTTAGGTTAGGTTAGGTTAGGTTAGGTTAGGTTAGGTTAGGTTAGGTTAGGTTAGGTTAGGTTAGGTTAGGTTAGGTTAGGTTAGGTTAGGTTAGGTTAGGTTAGGTTAGGTTAGGTTAGGTTAGGTTAGGTTAGGTTAGGTTAGGTTAGGTTAGGTTAGGTTAGGTTAGGTTAGGTTAGGTTAGGTTAGGTTAGGTTAGGTTAGGTTAGGTTAGGTTAGGTTAGGTTAGGTTAGGTTAGGTTAGGTTAGGTTAGGTTAGATTAGGTTAGGTTAGGTTAGGTTAGGTTAGGTTAGGTTAGGTTAGGTTAGGTTAGGTTAGGTTAGGTTAGGTTAGGTTAGGTTAGGTTAGGTTAGGTTAGGTTAGGTTAGGTTAGGTTAGGTTAGGTTAGGTTAGGATAGGTTAGGTTAGGTTAGGTTAGGTTAGGTTAGGTTAGGTTAGGTTAGGTTAGGTTAGGTTAGGTTAGGTTAGGTTAGGTTAGGTTAGGTTAGGTTAGGTTAGGTTAGGTTAGGTTAGGTTAGGTTAGGTTAGGTTAGGTTAGGTTAGGTTAGGTTAGGTTAGGTTAGGTTAGGTTAGGTTAGGTTAGGTTAGGTTAGGTTAGGTTAGGTTAGGTTAGGTTAGGTTAGGTTAGGTTAGGTTAGGTTAGGTTAGGTTAGGTTAGGTTAGGTTAGGTTAGGTTAGGTTAGGTTAGGTTAGGTTAGGTTAGGTTAGGTTAGGTTAGGTTAGGTTAGGTTAGGTTAGGTTAGGTTAGGTTAGGTTAGGTTAGGTTAGGTTAGGTTAGGTTAGGTTAGGTTAGGTTAGGTTAGGTTAGGTTAGGTTAGGTTAGGTTAGGTTAGGTTAGGTTAGGTTAGGTTAGGTTAGGTTAGGTTAGGTTAGGTTAGGTTAGGTTAGGTTAGGTTAGGTTAGGTTAGGTTAGGTTAGGTTAGGTTAGGTTAGGTTAGGTTAGGTTAGGTTAGGTTAGGTTAGGTTAGGTTAGGTTAGGTTAGGTTAGGTTAGGTTAGGTTAGGTTAGGTTAGGTTAGGTTAGGTTAGGTTAGGTTAGGTTAGGTTAGGTTAGGTTAGGTTAGGTTAGGTTAGGTTAGGTTAGGTTAGGTTAGGTTAGGTTAGGTTAGGTTAGGTTAGGTTAGGTTAGGTTAGGTTAGGTTAGGTTAGGTTAGGTTAGGTTAGGTTAGGTTAGGTTAGGTTAGGTTAGGTTAGGTTAGGTTAGGTTAGGTTAGGTTAGGTTAGGTTAGGTTAGGTTAGGTTAGGTTAGGTTAGGTTAGGTTAGGTTAGGTTAGGTTAGGTTAGGTTAGGTTAGGTTAGGTTAGGTTAGGTTAGGTTAGGTTAGGTTAGGTTAGGTTAGGTTAGGTTAGGTTAGGTTAGGTTAGGTTAGGTTAGGTTAGGTTAGGTTAGGTTAGGTTAGGTCAGGTTAGGTTAGGTTAGGTTAGGTTAGGTTAGGTTAGGTTAGGTTAGGTTAGGTTAGGTTAGGTTAGGTTAGGTTAGGTTAGGTTAGGTTAGGTTAGGTTAGGTTAGGTTAGGTTAGGTTAGGTTAGGTTAGGTTAGGTTAGGTTAGGTTAGGTTAGGTTAGGTTAGGTTAGGTTAGGTTAGGTTAGGTTAGGTTAGGTTAGGTTAGGTTAGGTTAGGTTAGGTTAGGTTAGGTTAGGTTAGGTTAGGTTAGGTTAGGTTAGGTTAGGTTAGGTTAGGTTAGGTTAGGTTAGGTTAGGTTAGGTTAGGTTAGGTTAGGTTAGGTTAGGTTAGGTTAGGTTAGGTTAGGTTAGGTTAGGTTAGGTTAGGTTAGGTTAGGTTAGGTTAGGTTAGGTTAGGTTAGGTTAGGTTAGGTTAGGTTAGGTTAGGTTAGGTTAGGTTAGGTTAGGTTAGGTTAGGTTAGGTTAGGTTAGGTTAGGTTAGGTTAGGTTAGGTTAGGTTAGGTTAGGTTAGGTTAGGTTAGGTTAGGTTAGGTTAGGTTAGGTTAGGTTAGGTTAGGTTAGGTTAGGTTAGGTTAGGTTAGGTTAGGTTAGGTTAGGTTAGGTTAGGTTAGGTTAGGTTAGGTTAGGTTAGGTTAGGTTAGGTTAGGTTAGGTTAGGTTAGGTTAGGTTAGGTTAGGTTAGGTTAGGTTAGGTTAGATTAGGTTAGGTTAGGTTAGGTTAGGTTAGGTTAGGTTAGGTTAGGTTAGGTTAGGTTAGGTTAGGTTAGGTTAGGTTAGGTTAGGTTAGGTTAGGTTAGGTTAGGTTAGGTTAGGTTAGGTTAGGTTAGGTTAGGTTAGGTTAGGTTAGGTTAGGTTAGGTTAGGTTAGGTTAGGTTAGGTTAGGTTAGGTTAGGTTAGGTTAGGTTAGATTAGGTTAGGTTAGGTTAGGTTAGGTTAGGTTAGGTTAGGTTAGGTCAGGTTAGGTTAGGTTAGGTTAGGTTAGGTTAGGTTAGGTTAGGTTAGGTTAGGTTAGGTTAGGTTAGGTTAGGTTAGGTTAGGTTAGGTTAGGTTAGGTTAGGTTAGGTTAGGTTAGGTTAGGTTAGGTTAGGTTAGGTTAGGTTAGGTTAGGTTAGGTTAGGTTAGGTTAGGTTAGGTTAGGTTAGGTTAGGTTAGGTTAGGTTAGGTTAGGTTAGGTTAGGTTAGGTTAGGTTAGGTTAGGTTAGGTTAGGTTAGGTTAGGTTAGGTTAGGTTAGGTTAGGTTAGGTTAGGTTAGGTTAGGTTAGGTTAGGTTAGGTTAGGTTAGGTTAGGTTAGGTTAGGTTAGGTTAGGTTAGGTTAGGTTAGGTTAGGTTAGGTTAGGTTAGGTTAGGTTAGGTTAGGTTAGGTTAGGTTAGGTTAGGTTAGGTTAGGTTAGGTTAGGTTAGGTTAGGTTAGGTTAGGTTAGGTTAGGTTAGGTTAGGTTAGGTTAGGTTAGGTTAGGTTAGGTTAGGTTAGGTTAGGTTAGGTTAGGTTAGGTTAGGTTAGGTTAGGTTAGGTTAGGTTAGGTTAGGTTAGGTTAGGTTAGGTTAGGTTAGGTTAGGTTAGGTTAGGTTAGGTTAGGTTAGGTTAGGTTAGGTTAGGTTAGGTTAGGTTAGGTTAGGTTAGGTTAGGTTAGGTTAGGTTAGGTTAGGTTAGGTTAGGTTAGGTTAGGTTAGGTTAGGTTAGGTTAGGTTAGGTTAGGTTAGGTTAGGTTAGGTTAGGTTAGGTTAGGTTAGGTTAGGTTAGGTTAGGTTAGGTTAGGTTAGGTTAGGTTAGGTTAGGTTAGGTTAGGTTAGGTTAGGTTAGGTTAGGTTAGGTTGGTTAGGTTAGGTTAGGTTAGGTTAGGTTGGTTAGGTTAGGTTAGGTTAGGTTAGGTTAGGTTAGGTTAGGTTAGGTTAGGTTAGGTTAGGTTAGGTTAGGTTAGGTTAGGTTAGGTTAGGTTAGGTTAGGTTAGGTTAGGTTAGGTTAGGTTAGGTTAGGTTAGGTTAGGTTAGGTTAGGTTAGGTTAGGTTAGGTTA